>JAOTNS010001998.1:0-19846 GCA_028476615.1 Culter alburnus | reverse complement strand
CAGCTCAATGCTTGTGTCTCTCAACCAGTCACCAAAGGTAAAGAGAACAATCATGTGCTTCCAGACATTTACACCAAGATAGGCAACATGTTGCTCTACTGCCCTTCTGTACACTTCAGTGAAAGAAACATCTGTTCTTATGACCAGGAGAAAGACATGAGGTCCTGGAGGACAGTGAGATGGACTCAACACAACCTCATCTTTATAGAGTCTGGGGGTGTATTTTGAGTGGTAATTTCTTCTTCGGCCTGGAGTATCAACCACAGTGATGTGTCTTCCAGCAACATCTCCTCCTCGAACTTCAGATGTAAGTGATCTTTTTAAATCAAAAGCAGATTTGCCCAGGATGGTGTTTCCTACTGAACTCTTCCCAGATCCATTATAACCCAGCAGCACCATCCTCAGCTCTGAGAGTGGATGTTCATCTCCTGCTGGCAGACATAAATATTTTATTATGGTAGGTCAGCATTCTGTTACTCTTTGTGCTGTTTTTATGACCTCCAGTAAAGGAGTCTCTGTTGAGAAGGAACATCACTGTGTCATAAATAGAGTAGGCTATAAAAAAAATAAATAAAGAGGTTAAAGTCCCTTGAAGTCAAGTCAGTCCACTTCCATAGATGGCCATCTTGGTAATGTTTTCAGGCAGCCTAATGAATAATTTTGTTCAGCAGATAGCAGCTTTACTTAAAAAGTAAATTTAACAATAATATTTCAAATGAGGAAATAACTATGAAAACAATGATAAAATATATAGTTTGAAGTCTGAGTGTTCTAAGGGAGCTCTATCAGAAAGATAGTCCTTCAACTTAAAAGTGTGACTTTCATTTTTAGAGAGCTATTTTGAGGTTACAGTTACACTTGTTCATTCATTATAATGGGCCAAATGCTTTCCCCCCTTAAAACTGTCTCTGGTTAAACGCAATAGCAATATACATAAAAATCTCACCACTTGCTCTTGTCTTGTCTTTTAGATGCTGATTATTTATCCTTCTTTCCTCTGCTCTCTTTTCCTGTTCTCTCTTCTTCTCCCCACACGGTGCAGAATCTCTCTGTTTATTTCATAATGGCCGACTCTGTTTCTCACCATCTCCTGTATTTTCTTAAGCAGTTCTGTGACCTGAGATCCATCACCCCAATTTTTAATATTTAGCTTATGATACCTGTTCCCACATTTCTAATGAGCCACTGGAGGGTTTCATTCTCCAACACTTGAGTGTTTTATCTCCAGGATGATCTGTACTGTGAACAACTATTGTGTGCCTCCATACTTCATCCCCAAAGCATCTAATATTATCACACAGAATGTCTTTTTCATTTTGTTGAAATAATGTGTCCACATTTAAGACCAGAAGCAGGACATGAGGTCCTGGAGGACATTTAGTCACACTCAGGACAATTTCCTGTTTGTACAGTTCAGGATTTTCTTCAAAGGGTAAATTTCCCCACCAGCCTGGAGTATCAACCACAGTGATCTTCGTGCCAGATATTTCACTGTGTATCTTCTTACAGCGCAAAGTCTTCTTCAAGTCAAACTCCTTTTTGCCAGGATAGTGTTTCCTGTCGAACTTTTCTCAGCATTTTTGGACCAAAAAGGACATCCTCAGCTCTGTTAAGAAAGAATCAGGGCAGAGGTATGAGCATGTACTATAAAAAGTCTAAAAACATATAAACATATAAACATCAAGCTGTTTATGTTAATATTGCATTACTAGTAGGGTTGGACAATTAATAAAAAAAATAAATAAAATAAAAAATTACAATTACAATAATGGCTGCAGCGATTAACTAATCACGAAAAGTGTTGAATATCACATTCTATTTCAATCTACACCCAAGCTTCAATCGTTTCTATTTACAAAGTGTTTTTGCAGCAGTGTTGAACATTGTAGCCAATCACAAACATGACTTTGAGCATATTTTTTTTTGAGCAGACTTTTAAGTCACAGGCACCAAACAAATCCACACACCAAAAAATAAATGCTATAGTTTTCTTCACTAAGTTCTTCACTCTGGTGAATGCTCTCAGTATAAGGTTTGCAGGCATAAATGTAAATATGAGATTCATTGTGCAGTGTAGTCGCTTCATTGTTATAACAGGAGACTTCAAGGTAGTGTTCATAGCTCAGAGAGCTGAACAACCTTAGTGATAGACGATGTGATAAAGGGAGCATTCTCTGTAGCTTTCTGTATATAATTTTTCAGTTTGATAATAGTTTTGTTTTTCTTGTTAAGTTGACTGTTTGGTCACTGTCTGGATGTGCTGAGACATAAAAAAGCAATAAACTAATCAGTTCTCTGCTTATTTTGGACGTGTACCCTATAGCTAAAGTATTTAAACATAATCAAGAGCAATAATTGATTATAAGCGGACAGCCATAATTTCTAGAGTAAAATTTGATTAAACAAAATGACTAAAACAGATCAAAGTGTGCAATAATCAATATTTATCACACTCACCCGAGGAGCTATGTGAACTGCTTGGATTCATGATGACACTCAAATCCCTCTTCTCAGGTTCCAAAATTCTTTATTAAAGGGTAAAAATTAGCTCTAGTCCTTTAAAATAATGCATCAACTGCAGTTATATTCAGTTAGTACTACAAGCATTGTCAGAGACACGGTTGCGTTGCACAGTACAACTTGTTTACAGAGAACAGCAGAACTTTGCACCCTACTGTTTTATTGAGCCATATATTTTACACAGGAAAAAGTTCAGTCAGTTGTGTTGATTCCACCAGAATACATCCATAACAAAGGTATCAATATGCAAAATACAACATGTAATCAACAACTGGTAATAATAATAATAATAATAATAATAATAAAGATTTATTCACTTTATTTTTTACTTATGATTACTTGCCGCTATTAGACTATAAGTTATTAATGAGAAGAATAACAAAATACTGTAAATAGTAAAATATTTAGCACTTCAAACCAGTGTTTAAGATTATGATTATTATTTTTTTTTAAATAAAATGATAATAAGAAAGTTTGCAATATCAAGCAGCATGACAGTTTTTGAAGAGATAAATGAATGGAAGCGAATAAGACCGGAAATCTCAACACAATCAAGTTAGAATGGCTGCATCCGCTCTACATTACAGTAAAAATAAGGCAATAGCTCCACAATGAGCCACAGTTTAATAAAATTAATTAATGAATTGTATACATATATGGTAAAAGTGCACAAAAAAGTGCAAAAAATACAAATGTTCTCATTTGTCAGTCATAAATTAATCATAAATTAAAGCCCAACCTTGAATGTTCACAGAATACTTTAGCAAGGTCCACTCATTTTGAGATTAATAGCCACTAAAGATGTAGAACTGCTCAGATTCTCTCAAATCTGTAATTAGTGCTTGTCTTCATGAAACAATCAGTCTTCAGTCTTCGATTTAGTGGTTTCCATGTGACTTCAGTAGGGTATTAAACATCCCCTGGTATCCCCAAGTTTCACAGATAAGGCTTAAGCTTGTCCTGGACTAAAAAGCATGTTTAAGCTGTTTTAAGTAACTTGCAGTGACATTGTCAGGTTTGTGGCTTTGCTTTAACTGCTTTCAGCTCCACCCTGCTTCATACAGTGGCATGAATAAATCTTTAATACATTAACTCATCCATAAACATGATTTCTAATCGGATTGTGTGATTGTGTGACAGTGTCATTTTTTTTAAGAAGTTTGAAATTGTCTATTATCTGACCTTCTGTTGGAGGAAACTTAAAAAAACAAACATGAAATGAAAAATATCATGACACTGTTATAAAATATTTGTCAGAGTATTGTCACTTAATGACATTTTAATGACAGTTCAATTTGTACCACTGTAGTTGAGGTCAAGATACATATTCATGACACTATTATAATGGCCTCATGACAGCCATTGTCAAAACCAACCACATGACAGTTTAATGTAATGTTAACCCATAAAGCTAAATGATGTCAAGTTGTCATGACAAAGACACTGACAGGTTATGATGTATTGGTTTATGTCAAGTGTGTCGTAACAAAGACATCTCAAACAATGTCATCTTTGCATTAAAAATGACATATTAAGCGAATGACACTTAATGACAGTTGTCATAAACATTCATAAAACCTCCTTCATATTCATGATATGTGTCATGTCATGATTATGAAGGTGTCATGTCAGTCTTACGCACACCCCTTCAAGTAAAGTGTTACCAAATATTTTATATTTTATGTGAGTGGCATATTTTGAGTTTTGATATTGGGATATTGTCATTGGGCTACTTTTGAGCTATTTTTGATTGGCCACTGGGCTATGTTAAAAATTTAATTTTTAAATTGTTCAGCTTCTGCAACAAAACACTATTGCCCAGTTTCATAGGTGAGACTTAAGCTTAGTCTCAGACTAAAATGGATGTTTGAGATGTTTTAACTGAAACTTAACATGTGAATGAGATTAACCAGAACCCAGGATTTTTTTTAAACAAAACATTCTGATAAATCTCATTCTCAATCACATCAGTCCTCAACTGAGTTCAAGAATGAATACAAATTTATTGAACATATGTGGTATATGAATTCTAAAAAAGGATGAATTGCTTGCATAACTTTAGTAAATTCAGGAAAGACACAAATACCAAAAGCAGTCTGTAAGAGTTCTCCTAGTTCTTCCCTGCTGAACATGTTTGATTAACACTTTGAACAAATGCTATACATTACCTGCTTTTACACATGTGAAACTATTAAACTTCACATAGTGTATTGTTCTTTTTAAAGAAAAATCCCATAACAACCCTTAACATATACAGGCTACATTTGTTACAAAAAAATATATGTTAGTGACTGAGGTGTTAGATGCTTCTATATATATATACACACACACAAACAGGATAGTAATAATTATATATATATATATTATATATATATAGTTACTGTCATTTGAAAGTAGACCACCTACGAGATCAGAGGTGGATATCACGGGATTCACACTGTGCTGAGCTCACTGCGCTGTGTTGCTAATAAACAAACTGGATAATTTAAGTTCTGTTGCTTATATATATATATATATATATATATATATATTATATATATATAAGTATGATGAACAAGACACCCAAAGTACTTGTTATTTATTTCCATTTAAAAGACATGTTTATCAATCATTTTTACTTTAATACAGATTTTTTTTTTAGAAATTAAACAATCACATGACTGTAGATTGTCTGACTTTGAAATAGGCTAAATAATAAAAAGCATTCACATTCAACACTGAGACCACAAACATAAAAAGTAGTTTTAAGTTTTTGTGTTTAATGTATTTTAATTAAGAAGAATAGGAAATGGTGCATTTTACCAGCTTATCCTGTGCAGATATGCTGGCTTCACTGGGGACTAGACACATGGCTCTAAAAATGTTTTATTTGCTAAACAAAATTTGAAATTTGCCAAATTTTAGACTACCCTGTAATAAAATTAAACATTTATTGAATATTGACAAACGTAGTAGGCCTAAACTTACAGTATTTTTTTTTTTTTTACAATGATGGGGCCCTTTCAACTGAATTTGGAAAACATCTCAGCAACCGAACAAATAATTCTTGTAATTAATGTTGGAATGTTGTTGGAATGTGGTTCTCAGAGAGAAAAAGAATGCACAGAATAAATAGGCATTAACCTTATGTTACGGCTGCCTGTTTCCCCTGTTGTGGCAAAATAAAAACTGACTCTTACTGCATAAGAGATAAACACGTCCAATTGTCTTCGAAAGTTTATTTCTTGCAAGAAGGTCAGACAGTCATACAGAAACACAAGTAGCTGCAGAGTATAAGACAAAGGATGAAAGCTTCCCCTCACTTTTATATCTCTAACCTCCAAGGCTGAAGCCTCTGGCCTTTTACCATATTAGGAACCATATGATTACCACTTCAGTGTGTTTCCACCTGTCACCCAAAGAATGCATACTTAAGCACTTCTGAGAAAAACAAAATCATTTAACCATAAGCATGAGTAAAATCATATGGAAATTATATAGAAGCTCAAAATTTCTTCCACAATTCCCCCCTTTTTATCATTCATTGATAACTAATCACTACATCTATTACAATGCTTCACTAAGGTAAAAATCTTCTAAAAAAAATATGAAAACAATCAAATTTAAGTTATTACATCACATTTATACTCTTCATCTCTAATTTTCATATAAACGATCACTCTTCTTAAATTTGTGTAGGGAGTAAGAAAAAACTCTTTTTTTAGGCTTTTTCTGTTTGGACAGACCCTAATATAATCAAGCAAAATATAAGTACAGATATCTGTTTAATATAAGTACAAATATCTGTTTATAAAGGAAAAATAGCATCAGAAAAGATAGCAAGGGTCAGACGTCACGGGTGCAGATGGCAAAGTCTTTCTTGGTAGTGCAGAGACTGCAATGGGCAAACCAGTCCTCCGACAAGAATCCAATAGGTAATCCAAAACTGCCTCAACGTGGAATATCCAGAACAGGAACAAGGCCAGAGAGGCTCAAACACAGCCAGAACTAACACTGCACGAACACACCAATGATCTGACAACAAGAGGCAAAATGCACAGACATTAAATAGCGGCACTGACGCTGATCAGCTCATCAGCAGCAACACACACTCACAGAAAGTCAGAGGGCCTGTCCACACGGAGACTAGTTTAGCTGTATATGCAAAAAATTTGTATCACATAGGTTTTTTGTCCAAACAGATCTGTCCAGACATACTGGTCTGGCATGTATACTACATCGTTTTAAGTTGGTTTCAGTGGTTTTATGTGTACACAGATATATAATTGAGACTAGAAAAAACAAAACAAATCGGATAGAGTAAGCTCTGGCTTCGTGTGGATGTAGCCAGAGTGAACCAGTGAACCACGGCACATTTGAACTGCATGTTTGCCACAAAAAAAGTTTACCACATTCTAAAATGATACTCACTGTGTAGTCACTTCATTAATCTGTTGTTTTCCATCGTTAATGAATGAACTATTTGAATCTTAGAAATAATACATTCTTAGAAAACATACAATAAATTTGATTAAAATTACTGTAAATGTAATTAAAAATGTAAACACCCATAGATTGAAATGATAATTACCCTATTACCACATAGATATAATGCAGCACAGGTATGGTATGTAATGTACAAACAAATAAAAAAATATCCATTTTGTCAAAACACTTTTTTTTTTTTTTTGTGACGTACAATTACAATCCCTTCACACAAGTCCAAACAGACATACTGTAATGGGGGAGAGGGGAACAAAAGCACACAAGTGCTGAGTAACCAAAAAACAATACAATTTGAAGATAAAACTATGCATCACAGGTATCTTATGTAAATGTATATTTGCCTTACATTTATTATTTATTTATTTGTTTATTTCGAGCAATTACAAAAAAAAATACATTTAATAAAATAAGTTGCATGTATCCAAATATATAGATATCTTACATCAAACCAAATAGTCACCAACTCCAAAAAAATAAAGATAAATAAAATAAAAAAATAATAAAATAATAAATAAAAAATTGAGAATAAATTGAGCTATATGCATACATACACATGCATACACACAACAATGTTACCACAAGAACAAAATAATTTTTTATCTTACATTTATCTTACATTAGGATACATATTGCAATACTATCACATACCAACAAAAATACATGACTGTACTATGACATGAAGCCATTTAGGCCCCACCCTCCCTGTATTGTGACCAGACAAACTGTTTATAAAGTGACTTAAATCTGTGAATATTTGGACATTTGCTTATGTTGAAGATCCAGACGTTCCACATTTTCACCCCACATACAGACACACAAAAACTCTTTTGAGTAGTTCTGATCTTTGGTAATGTAAAATTTCCATATCCTCTCAAACTATGAGCTCTCTCGTTGACTGTAAAAAACTTTTGTAAATTGCTTGGTAACAACTTATTAAATGTTTTGAATAAAATTTGTATTGTGTAATATTTTATAAGGTCGTGGATTTTTAACAGTTTTGATTGAATAAATAAATTATTAGTGTGTTCTAAAAATCCAACCTTATGTATGATCCGTACTGCGCTTTGTAATATAACTAAGGATGTATTGAACATTGTAATTGTTTCCCCACACTTCAACACAATAGGTGAAGTAGGGAGTACCAAGGAGCAGTATATGTGCGAGAGCATTTTGATCAAGGAATTGTTTAGCTTTATTAATAATTGAGAGGATTTTGGAAGTTTTGGTTCTTATATGTCTGATGTGGGCTTTCCACGATAATTTGTTGTCAATTATTACTCCTAGAAATTTGACTATTGACTATACTTAAAATCCATTTAGATGTTAGTGCTAATTTGTGCATTTATATTAAGTGCACTTAAGTACCACAGTTGGCAAAATGTATAACTAGTACATTAAATTAAATTTAAATTTAGTGTTACTATATAAAAGGCGACTGAACTAATTTTAGAGCATTCAACGGACACTTTTAAGAAATACCCTACTTAAACCTCTGTTTTTGTGGTAGTATACTTTATTTCAATGCACTAAAAATCTATTTAAGTGCTAATTAGTGCATTTATATTAAGCACACTTAAGTACCACAGTTGGCAAAATGTATTTATAAACTATACATTAGTAATATATTTTTTAATGAAATTAATTTAATTTAAACTAAGGATTGCTAAAAAAAAAAAAAAAAAGTCTACTAAGATTAATTTTAAAAACTAACTAATTTTAAAGCATTCAAGTATACATTCTTTTTTCACCTGGGCAGCTTCAGCCAATACTGAGCCACTGTTCGGATGTAAACACAGAAGTACTGCACTGTGTTCACTATGTCAACAGCACAGGAGACTGACAGGGAAGAGAAGAAATTGTTGAATAAAGTCGTCGTTTTTGTTTTGTTTTTGCGCACAAAAAGTATTTTCGTTGCTTCATAACATTAAGGTTGAACCACTGTAGTCACATGGACTACTTTAACAATGTCTTTGCTACCTTTCTGGACCTCAAAAGGTGCAATGACTTTGTGATATGTGTGGTTCAGAAACCCTTGGATTTTATCAAAAATAATATCTTAATTTGATGAACTAAGGTATTGCGGGACGACATAAGGATGAGTACTTAATGACAGAAATTTCATTTTTAGGTGAACTAACCCTTTAAGAAGACTTGGAATAAAGCTCATTGGTTGTATGAACTACTTATGGGTTATTTTTTTTAATGTTTTTGAGCTTTTTTGAGCATGACTAACCATCTGTAATTGTACAGAAATTAGCAACTTGGACATTCTTTAAAATAACTTATTTTGTGATGCATGGGGGATAAAGAATATTTTGAATTACATGAGGTTGAATAAATGATAAAATGTTTTTTTTTTTCATCCCATTGAAACTCACTTGACTTTGTTCAGTTTATTATCAGAATGAGCCTGAAGAGCTGAGAGTTGCTCCATTGTTGACGCTCCTATTTCATTCCCAGACAGATCCAGCTTACTTAAGGGAGAGGGGTTTGATGTCAGAGCAGAAATCAGAGCAGCACAACCTTCATCTCTGACACCACAATCATTCAACCTGCAGAGGCAACAAAGACACATATATTTGTTCAGGATACGCAACACATAGACACATTTGTGATTTCTGAGTTTGAGTGACTCTACCCTAGTGTCTCTAGTTTACAGTCAGCACTCTCCAATGCAGCAGACAGCCTCTTCAGCCCAGAGTCTCCTATGACGTTGTTAGACAGATTCAGCTCTTTCAGCTGTGAGAGGTTTGATGTCAGAGCTGAAGCCAAAGCAGCACAACCTTCATGAGTGATACCACAAGCAATCAGCCTGCACAGAGAAAAATAACACTATTAATCAGTGTAGCAAATAGACCTTATGCATCTATAATTGTTGAGGGTGCGCCCAGTAACAATTCTGTGTAAGAATGGTGGTTGATTATTCCATTTAATGTGAATTGGGATCTGTTAAAATCCCAACCTAATATATTAATTTCTGGTAACTATTTTACAGCGTCCTTGTTACATGGTAATTAGTAATAACTATAATTTATGCTTAATTATACTAACCCTAAATCCAACCCTAATTCTAACCCTACTAAGTACATGTATTTAATTAATATTACTCAGTACATAAATGTATAATTAACTACACCACAATAAGGACACCTTAAAAAAAAGTGTAACTGATATTTTATTTGTTGTTACTTCTAATAATAATATTATAACAATTAAATACAATGTTTAAAAAAATATTCATATTAATCTATGACCCAGGAATGTTTTCTTACCACAGTTCTTCAAGTCCGAGAGTAGGACACTTTGGTTCATTAGCAAGAAAATTAATTCCGGAATTTCCCAGTTTATTCTCCGACAGATCCAGCTCTCAGGTGTGAGGGGTTTGATTTCAGACCTGAAGCCAGAGCAGCACAACCTTCATCTGTGATATCAAAGCCCTCAGCCTTAAGACAGAACAATGGCACTTATTTGTATATAGGTGTATGAGGATAGACTAACAGTATTCCAGCTATTAGCAAAAAAAAAAAAAAAAAAAAAATCATACTTAAGTTTCTGTATTTTACAGAGAGAATTAGACAGATACGTCACTCCTTATTTCCTAGTTTATTCAATGACAAATCCAGATGTTTCAGGTGTGAGGGGTTAATCTCAGAGCTAAAGCAGAGAAGCACAACCTTCATTTGTGACACCACAATTTTTCAGCCTGAAGAGAGAATAATAAATAATTAAATCTCAGTTTGACAACATAGCAAAGGCTTCTTCATAAAAAGGTAACCACAACCTACATACATTTAAATATGTACTTTGATTAGGGATGAAATGGTTATCGGTTTCACAATAAACCACAATAAACCTCGATAAACCACCTAGTGGGTGATGTGGAAAAGAATCCAAGCCCTGAAAGAGGAAAGTGAGGAGTCTCAGATACAATGTTCAGGTCGGAGAGAACAACTCAACAGACAACACTCTTTGGAGCAATGGCTGGCTCTGAACCAAAAGAATTACACACACTCACACAAATTGAGTCCCTTTAAAATGAAGTTATGGATTTAACAGAGCTTGTTGAAAAGTGTGTAGAGACAGCTGAGAGACTTGAGCATAAAAATGATAAACTTTGGGAAAGGCATGATTGCATGAAAAATCAGAACAGACACGGAAACATGGGAGGAGAGTTTGAAAAAGGTGCTGGATCAAGTTACCAAATATCTTGATCTAGGAAGAGCCAAAAGCGATGTGGAACTCCTGATTGAAAGAGATCACTGGGTTGGGAAGAGATCATCTGGGAGAGCACGCTTGGTGGTGTTCTGTTTCACCAGGTTTAGGACAAGGAAGAGATTTTACAGAAGGGATGTGAACAAAGCAGCAGTATAGATGATGGATCAAATGGCTGAATTCGGGTGTCAGAGGACTTCAATACTTGGGGTGCGGGAGAAAGCTGGTTAATTACATACAAACTCTCCATCAAAATCTGAGTCCATTGAGTCTGAGTCTGTGATTGAAATTGGACTGAATAATGAAGGAACATTGTAGGGCCAAACTCAGACTCTGGTCTCTGGAATAACAGCAACACAGCCACAAAGTGGTAGGCTATGTAAAATCACAGAGCGGGGTCAGCTCATACTGAGGCACACAGTGTGCAGAAGTCGCCAACTTTCTGCAGAGTCAATAGCTACAGACCTCCAAACACTGTGTGGCCTTCAGATTAGCTCAAGAACAGTGTGTAGAGAGCTTCATGGAATGGGTTACTATGGCCGAGCAGCTGCATCCAAGCCTTGGACTCTGTGGAGGGGGGTGAAGACGTGTTCTCTGGAGTGAAGAATCGCACTTCTCTGTCTGGCAATCCGATGGACAAATCTGAGTTTGGCGGTTGCCAGGAGAACAGTACTTGCTGGACTGCATTTTGCCAAGTGTAAGGTTGTTTTTCAGGGTTTGGGCTTGGCCCTTAGTTCCAGTGAAAGGAACTCTTAATGCTTCAGTATACCAAGACATTTTGGACAATTTCATGCTCTTTGTGGGAAAAGTTTGGGCATAGCCTCTTCCTGTTCCAACATGACTGTGCACCAGTACACAAAGCAAGGTCCAACCCGACCTCAACCTGATAGAACACCTTTGGGATGAATTAGAGTGGAGACTATGAGCAAGTTCCGCCCCACTCTGTGGGTATATAAGGAGCAGCGCGAGCAACTCGCATTCAAGTCTTCGCTGAGGAGCCGAGCAAAGTGGCCCGACCGTTCAGCGGAACAGCAATTGTGGCAAAGGGACATAACATCTCCGTTCCCTCCTTCAGGGAACGAGGGTTACATACGTAACCTAGACATTCCCTTTCAGTCGGTCACTTTGACGTTACATCAGAGACTGACGAAATGGGGACCACAATAGCTGTCTTCCATTGAGACATAAGTAATAGCACCTTGCCGCGAAGCACGCAAAAGGTACTACACAAACACAGAATGCACTGGGTAGCATATTCCAACAGGAATACGCTAACAGATTGCCTACACATGGAAGTCTTACAGAAGTACCAGCAGAGAGGTGATAAACTGAGGTAACCAACCCGCAGGGTGGAATTACACGTCAGAGATAGCAAGTGGCTTGCCAGGGGAAGACACATGTTCCCAAGGAGACTTAAAGTGGAATACACACGTGGCATTACCCAGAGGGGAATCACAACACATGGAGGCACCTAGTCCAACACAAAAGGGCTGACCGAAGGGGCATGCACGCAAGTGTAGACATCGACAGTGCTGGAGGAACCCAGGGTTCTGATAAGGAACTTACTGAGAGAGAGCGTACGCATCCAATCCGTAGAGTGGAATGGCACAGCAAGCGAATGACACCGAGCAGATCCAGCTACTGGCCCGAAGGGGCGAGTATACGAGAGGATAACGGCTCTACACGGAGCTGGTCTGAAGTCCTGAAGCACTGAGTTCTGTCTTAAGTAAGTGCGGAGCACGTACTGGACAGAACAGCCCCAGGGCTGGGTCTGCCTCCTCCAGGGGCAGCGCTTGCAAGTTCACCATCTAATCCCTGAACGGAGTGGTGGGAACTTTGGGCACGTATCCGAGCCGGGATCTCAAGATAACGTGAGAGTCATCCGGCCCGAATTCTAGGCACGCTTCGTCAACAGCGACCAGGTCGTGCTTACCCAAGGACTTACCTTTAACAAGGCCGTGGTGGGCAGTGATAGCGGCCACATAGACCTTAAGGGTGGAAGGAGACAGCCTTCGATCCAACCCTTCTTGGGGAAAGAAGCACAGACCCGACCGGCATGTTACCAAGGGTTCTCAACTTAGAAGAACACCAAGTGACGAAGAGATTCCACTTCAAGGCTTATAGACCTGTCAGTAGACAAGGCTCGAGCTGAAGTGATGGTAGTTGCAACTCAGTCAGTGATGGTAGTCAGCAACTCGAGGCAACTGACATGCCACTGAAGTTGGGGTCCTGTCCAGGAGCCCAACGCAGCATGACTGTTGCACATGGCACCACAACCCGTAGCAGAGGCATCGGTTGACACAACAACATGCCTGGACACTGGTTCTAAGGGAACTCCAGCCTGAAGAAAAGCCAGGTCCCGCCGCGGGGAGAGAGTCAAACGACAAGCTGGGGTGATGGTCACCCGAAGCGTGCCCTGTTGCCATGCCCATCTCGGGACTCGGACGTTAAGCCAATGCTGAAGCGGTCTCATATGGAGCAACCCCAGCGGGATAACTGATAACGAGATAACGCTGTGGAAGCCATATGCCCCAGGAGCCTCTGAAAAAGTTGCAGTGGGACCGCTGTCTTGCCGTTGAACTGATTCAGGCCATTCAGCAGAGACTGCGCGCGCTCGCTCGTAAGCTGCGCGTACATGGCGACCGAGTCTATTTCCATACAGAGAAAAGAGATCCTCTGCACTGGGCAGAGTTTGCTCTTCTCCCAGTTGACCCGAAAACCCAGACGGGCGAGGTGTCTGGCGAGGTTTTCTTGGGTACAATGAAGTATGGGCTGAAAAAAACCCGACTTCATCTCGGCTGGAGGGACCGGCTCGATCGCGCCCTTTGCCAGAAGGGTAGCAATCTCCGAACGCATGACAGGGGCATCTTTGCCCACCATCGTACCGCGGATCCCCCGAAACCTGGGGGGACGCTGAGCGAACTGAATCGCATAGCCAAGCCATGATCATTCGAATGAGCCAGCGGGACAGGTTGGGTAGCTCTAGCCAGGCTCCCAGAAACCGTGCCAGCGGGGTCAAAGGAACCACAGGTGCACCCTTGGTGGGGCAGCGAGACGGAACAGCCGGCCCTGGTATGGGAGGCATAGCGTCCTGTAATAAGGGTTGCGTCTGAAACCGTGGAGTGACAGAGGGGGCTCCGTGAGAAGGCAAAGCGTTCTCGGGCCGGCTCTGAAGGGAAAGAGGGGAGGGGGGAAGAGAGTGTTGCAGAACAACAGAGCACACTGTCAACTGTGCCCTCTTGGGACCCAGAGGTAGAGTGAGGATATAGGTACCACTGGCAGAGCCAGTGGTGAGGATGGAAGGGTTCTCCCCCGGCCCTCCTGTGGGGGAAGGAGCGGCCCTGCTGCCCAGCTGTCGTCTCCAACTCCGGGTCGCCCATCTCAGGAACACCACTTCTTAGCCTGACGCTTGGCAGGTGGAGGGGCGGAGATGGGCTGCGCCACCTTCCCACGGCTGTCTCCTTGCTGCGGCTGGGGTGGAGGCTGCTGCTGTGGCCGAGCGGGAGTCACCTGAGACACCTGAGCCGGCGGCGGTGTAGGAGCAGCAGCTGGCTGCCGGGGCAGGATATGGCTGATCGCCTCAGACTGTCTCTGAGCGGCCGAGAATTGCTGGAACACAAACTCAGCTGCATCGCCGAAAAGGCCGGCCTGAGAGACAGGGGAGTTTAGGAGCTGAGTACGGTCCGACTCGAACCTCCTGAAGGGCTGCTTGGTCAGCACCCACCTCGTGCAAGCCTTTGAGCACCTTAGCCTGATAGACCTGCAAGGTGGCCATGGCGTGCAGGGCGGAAGCGGCCTGACCCGCAGCTCTGTAAGCCTTGGCCACAAGCGTGGACGAGAATTTACAGGCCTTGGACGGGATCTTGGGATCACCGTGCCACGTAGAAGTGGTCGGAGGACACAACTGCATCGCAACCGAGCGCTCCACAGGGGGTACCCAACATACCCTCTAGCCGCCCCGCCATCGAGGGAGGTGAAGGCGGAGGAAGCACCAGAATGGTTTTGGGCAGTTAAAGGTGCCCTCCATGAACTGGTAACCTCCTCATGCACTTCCGGGAAGAAAGGAACCGGTGGGGGGCCCTGGCGTTCACCAGAGCGTGCAGCCCCCAGGAACCAATCATCCAGCCTCGAGCGCATTCCAGACGGGTGGGGAGGATTCCACTCCACCCAATGCTCTCAGCTGCCCGGGCAAGCATGGCCGTCAGCTCGGGATCTGACTCGGACAACGCTGCTCTCCCAGAGGGAGCACCGCAGCTGATCTTCATCTCCCGAGGACTCCAACTGCCTTGAGATGCACGATCTACATACGATCATCCTCCGGAGCCCCCGAGACGCTGGGTCCACCAGGAGGCAGCAGCCCACCCGGAAGCTCCACCGCTGAGATGCCTGGTAGGGGGCGTGGCCCGAGGAGGCTGACTCGTCGGTTGTTCCCACAACCGTCACCCTAAGATCACCCTGGCCACCAGCCGAAGATCGGGTGTGGCAAAGGGACTCGATACTGTTTAAGGTAATCGAGTCTCGATCTAAACTCTTGATGGTCATGTTCCCACAATGGAACATGAGCCATCCACAAAAGCCGCCTCAGCGTGCTGGAAACCCAAACATTTGAGACAGCGATTAGGGCCATCAAGAGGCGCCATATATAGCGACCCACCCAGAAACACACGGGCGGTACGACATCTTTAAAAAGACGCGACCTTAAAACCTGTAAACTCTTTTAGGAAATGCTCTTTTAGTAATGAAGCGCTCAGGGGAAACAGGCAAGGCAGGAACACTGGAATCCGCTGAAACGCGCCGTCACACCAGTACTGCAGAGACTCGTCGTGTAGAACACTCCGGTGAAGGCAACGATGTGCTCGGCTCCGAAGCGAAAGCTTGAATGCGAGTTGCTCACACTGCTCCTTATATACCCACAGAGTGGGGCGGAGCTTGCGCATGCAAATTCCGCAGACCAAGATACTCTTCGTATCATTGGCTTGTTTTGTTAACACTCGAAGGTGATTGGGCTCTCGGGCGAGACCCCATTTCGCCAGTCTCTGACGTAACGTCAAAGTGACCGACTGAAAGGGAACCATGATAATATTGATAATCATGATAACTTTGGTCACTATAATCGTGATATGAAATTTTCATCCTGTTTCATCCCTAGCTTTAGTATTACAATATTGAATGTAAATTAGATGAAGATTTTTGTCTGGATTTGACTATAAATAGATAACTATAAATATATATTTATGAATATAAATACATGGTTTATATTATAATTATATTGTAAATATATTTGTACAGTTAGATTGACTATTATATAGATATTTTTGAGACCTTAACCCTCTGGAGTCTGAGGCTGATTTGGGGCCCTGGAGAAGTTTTGACATGCCCTGACATGTGCTTTATTCAGTTGTTCATAAACATATTAATGGAAAAGGTGTCATTACACTATTGTCACGATCACGTCTGTTCCTGTCACATCCCGGACTACATTTCCCATGATCCTCCATTGCTCATCACCTGCACTCACTTCACAATCACTCCACACTTAATCACCACCCAGCTGCCACTCATTACCAGGACTATAAGGGACTGTCACACACACCACCTCACCGCGAAGTCTTGATTTCCCAGTGTGTCATTTCTGAGCGTTTCTGTGTTTCCTGTCTGCCCGTGTTTGATCTTGCCTGTTCCTGTTTATTGACCCGTTGCTGCCTGTCCTGACTCTTGCCTTGTATACCGACCTGTGAATGATATCCCGCCTGCCTCGATCTACTGCCTGTACTCTGATACGACTCTGCCTGTTCCTTGCTGTTCCTGTTTGCCCCTGATCGACTCAGCCTGTACGACTATGCTCAACTTTGAATAAAGCTTGCAAAATGGATCTCTGCCTCAGTCCCGCTTCATACAGAAGACTTCGCCGCCACCACGATCCAGCAGCTTTCCCGGAGAGCATATAACGGTATGGGACATGCTCAATTATTGTTGTGGAGTACACAGGGTAACACGATCGCTAGAGGAATATGCGGAATATTTGAAACATGCTTACCTCTCTGATCTACCGGACTGTGCTCTGATTGACTTTCTTTGTGATGGCGTCAACCAACCTCTCCGAGTAGATTAAAGACGAGAGGGACCTGCGTTCATCACTCTGGGTTTTATGGACTATGCTGTTGTTAGTTGGTTCTCCATTACGTGGGTGTCGCGAGGATGCGATTCCTCGGCTGCTGTGTATGGCCGCCGCCCTAAGGACACTCACAAGATGCTTTTCCCATAACAGATCTCCTCGCCCAGAGGGGGCTGGCTGTGAAATGGCCACTTCACGTCTCAGCTGACACGACAGAGAGGTCACCCGTCTAACGCTGCAATCTCCAAGCTCAGTCCAACGTCTCCGTTGATCGCCCAGAGACCACGTCACGTCTCGCTGATCGCCCAGAGCCAAGTCACGTCCCGCTGATCGCCAGAGCAGATGTCACGTCTCTCCGCTGATCGCCCAGCGCCAGTCACGTCACGTCGCCCAAGAGCCAAAGTCACGTATGATGTCACGTCTCAGTGATGTCACGTCCGTTGCGCGTCCTGTCGAGAGCGGAGAGGATTGCGTGCCAGCATGAATGATCCTCCCTGACTACAGAACGAGCAGCTGGCATTCCGAAACCACGGGCGCTTCGCTCTCAAGCCACGCCGACGCTTCGCTCTAAAGCCAGACGGACGCTTCGCTCTCAAGCCGGAGCCGGACGCTCGCTCTCAAGCCCGCCTGCCGCTTCGCACATCTCACCGCGCCTCTTCGCACCTCAAGGCCCCCGCCGCCGCTTCGCACTCCATCCCGTCCCGGCCGCTTCGCACTCAAGCCCACCGGGTGCAACGCTCTCCAAGCACGCCTGTTGCAACGCACCTCAAAGCCCACCGGGTTGCCAACGCTCTCAAGCACTGCTTGGTGCACGCTCCAATCTCGCCTGGTGCGACGCTCTCAAGCCGGCCTGTTTGCAACCTCCCAAGCTCTCCTGATCAACGCTCTCAAGCCCCGGACGCGATTGACAGATGGGCTGCTTTTGCCGTGCCTACGGCAAGATGGCCGCCCCTTCCGTGCTCACTGAGGGTACAGGGGCGTTTCCAGCCATTGAGTCCCTCCAGAACCCTCTTCAGCCAGTGCGTTTTCTCCAGAGACCGCTCCAGTCCGGTGTACCCATCCGCCTCACTCCGGAAGGTAGAGGAGGAGGAGGAAGAATGCGTCCGTCCTCTCCTCAAGACGCAGACGCCTTTCAAAGTCCGCTGTGGCCTGGAGACCACTCCAGAGGTCTCTCCTTCTCCCCCAAGCGTCATGCTCTATCCATCACCGCTTAAGCGTCTTGCCCTGCGGCGCCTACGAGCTCCTCGCTCTGCCGGCGCCACCTGCGCTCCTTGCCCTGCCGGCGCCACATGCGCTCCCTTGCCGCTGCCCGCCACCTGCGCTCCTTGCCCTGCCGCGCCACCTAGCGCTTCTCTCGCTCTGGGCCGCGCCAGACCTGAAACTCCCTGGCCTGCCATCACACCCGAGCTCCTGCCCTGCCGCGCCTCCAAGCTCCTAGCCCTGCCAACGCAACCCCAGGCGTCTCGCACGAGCCCCCTTCCGGAACCACGCTGGTACCCCTTGCCTCCTTGCCCACGGGCCGCAACACAGACCCCCGTTGAATCCCAGAACTTTTTGGGGGGGGCAGTAACCTGCGGGTGTGGGGCTTGTGTTGGCCACTCTGCCTGGCCCTGCCGCATTGGCCTTTGTACTATTTATGGGCCGTTTATGGACCCTAACCTGGCCGTGGTTACCCAACACCTAGCACTACCGTGGTTACCCAAACCGACCTGAAACCTGCCGTGGTTGCTCAAGTCCCCTGGACCTGCCGAGAGTTTACCCAGCCACCTGATCCCTATGGCCCTTCTGACACTCCGGACTCACCATTGCTGCCCGTGGCACCTGACCCGCCAATGGCTGCCCGTACACTGACCCGCCTGCTGCCGTAGCACCTGACCCCGCCCATGGCTGCCCCGTAGCACCCTGAACCGTCCGCCATGGCTGCCCTAACCTCATTGGCGACCATATCCTGTCCGCCACAGCGCCTTCCAATGCACCCACCCCCCCTCCCTATTGGTGCATCTACCGCCGCGAGGACCGCCCTTCCGAGGGGGGCGTATGTCCGATTCACGTCTGTTCTTCTGTCACAATCCCGGACTACATTCCATATCCTCCATTGCTCATCACCTGCACTCACTTCACAATCACCCACACTAATCACCACATCCCAGCTGCCACTCATTACCAACTATAAAGGACGGTCACACACGACCCCTCACGCTAAGTCTTGATTTCCCAATTGTGTCATTTGTCTTATCGTTTCTGTGGTTTTCCTGTCTGCCCGTGTTTGATCTTGCCTGTTCCGGTTTGACCCCGTTTGCTTTCTGGCGCTGTCCCTGACTCTTGCCTTGTATACCGACCTTGAATATATCCGCCTGCCTCGATCTACTGCCTGTACTCTGACTCGACTCTGCCTTTCCATTGGCTGGTCCTGTTTGCCCCTGATCGACCTCAGCCTGTACTACTATGGCTCACTTTGAAAAATCTTGCAAATGGACTCTGGCTCAGGTCCCAGCTTCATTCACTATTTCAGCA